>OW052035.1:41941319-41986894 GCA_932526305.1 Epicampocera succincta | reverse complement strand
CGAAAAAAAATTATTGGGGAACACTATTCCGGCCATTCCTATGAATGTCCAATATTCAAAAGTGTGTTTTTTTGACAATAGGCGACATTCTTCCAAATTTCGACTTTTGAAATTTTAAAAAGGACTTTGCTCCTTTTTCCGAAAATGGTAGAAAATTTGCGAAAAAAAATTATTGGGGAACACTATTCCGGCCATTCCTATGAATGTCCAATATTCAAAAGTGTGTTTTTTTGACAATAGGCGACATTCTTCCAAATTTTCGACTTTTGAAATTTTAAAAAGGACTTTGCTCCTTTTTCCGAAAATGGTAGAAAATTTGCGAAAAAAAATTATTGGGGAACACTATTCCGGCCATTCCTATGAATGTCCAATATTCAAAAGTGTGTTTTTTTTTGACAATAGGCGACATTCTTCCAAATTTCGACTTTTTGAAATTTTAAAAAGGACTTTGCTCCTTTTTTCCGAAAATGGTAGAAAATTTGCGAAAAAAAATTATTGGGGAACACTATTCCGGCCATTCCTATGAATTTCCAATATTCAAAAGTGTGTTTTTTTGACAATAGGCGACATTCTTCCAAATTTCGACTTTTGAAATTTTAAAAAGGACTTTGCTCCTTCTTCTGAAAATGGTAGAAAATTTGCGAAAAAAAATTATTGGGGAACACTATTCCGGCCATTCCTATGAATGTCCCAATATTCAAAAGTGTGTTTTTTTGACAATAGGCGACATTCTTCCAAATTTCGACTTTTGAAATTTTAAAAAGGACTTTGCTCCTTTTTCCGAAAATGGTAGAAAATTTGCGAAAAAAAATTATTGGGGAACACTATTCCGGCCATTCCTATGAATTTCCAATATTCAAAAGTGTGTTTTTTTGACAATAGGCGACATTCTTCCAAATTTCGACTTTTGAAATTTTAAAAAGGACTTTGCTCCTTTTTTCGAAAATGGTAGAAAATTTGCGAAAAAAAATTATTGGGGAACACTATTCCGGCCATTCCTATGAATGTCCAATATTCAATAGTGTGTTTTTTTGACAATAGGCGACATTCTTCCAAATTTCGACTTTTGAAATTTTAAAAAGGACTTTGCTCCTTTTTCCGAAAATGGTAGAAAATTTGCGAAAAAAAATTATTGGGGAACACTATTCCGGCCATTCCTATGAATGTCCAATATTCAAAAGTGTGTTTTTTTGACAATAGGCGACATTCTTCCAAATTTCGACTTTTGAAATTTTAAAAAGGACTTTGCTCCTTTTTCCGAAAATGGTAGAAAATTTGCGAAAAAAAATTATTGGGGAACACTATTCCGGCCATTCCTATGAATGTCCAATATTCAAAAGTGTGTTTTTTTGACAATAGGCGACATTCTTCCAAATTTCGACTTTTGAAATTTTAAAAAGGACTTTGCTCCTTTTTCCGAAAATGGTAGAAAATTTGCGAAAAAAAATTATTCGGGGAACACTATTCCGGCCATTCCTATGAATGTCCAATATTCAAAAGTGTGTTTTTTTGACAATAGGCGACATTCTTCCAAATTTCGACTTTTGAAATTTTAAAAAGGACTTTGCTCCTTTTTCCGAAAATGGTAGAAAATTTGCGAAAAAAAATTATTGGGGAACACTATTCCTGCCATTCCTATGAATGTCCAATATTCAAAAGTGTGTTTTTTTGACAATAGGCGACATTCTTCCAAATTTCGACTTTTGAAATTTTAAAAAGGACTTTGCTCCTTTTTCCGAAAATGGTAGAAAATTTGCGAAAAAAAATTATTGGGGAACACTATTCCGGCCATTCCTATGAATGTCCAATATTCAAAAGTGTGTTTTTTTGACAATAGGCGACATTCTTCCAAATTTCGACTTTTGAAATTTTAAAAAGGACTTTGCTCCTTTTTCCGAAAATGGTAGAAAATTTGCGAAAAAAAATTATTGGGGAACACTATTCCGGCCATTCCTATGAATGTCCAATATTCAAAAGTGTGTTTTTTTGACAATAGGCGACATTCTTCCAAATTTCGACTTTTGAAATTTTAAAAAGGACTTTGCTCCTTTTTCCGAAAATGGTAGAAAATTTGCGAAAAAAAATTATTCGGGAACACTATTCCGGCCATTCCTATGCATGTCCAATATTCAAAAGTGTGTTTTTTTGACAATAGGCGACATTCTTCCAAATTTCGACTTTTGAAATTTTAAAAAGGACTTTGCTCCTTTTTCCGAAAATGGTAGAAAATTTGCGAAAAAAAATTATTCGGGAACACTATTCCGGCCATTCCTATGCATGTCCAATATTCAAAAGTGTGTTTTTTTGACAATAGGCGACATTCTTCCAAATTTCGACTTTTGAAATTTTAAAAAGGACTTTGCTCCTTTTTCCGAAAATGGTAGAAAATTTGCGAAAAAAAAATTATTCGGGAACACTATTCCGGCCATTCCTATGCATGTCCAATATTCAAAAGTGTGTTTTTTGACAATAGGCGACATTCTTCCAAATTTCGACTTTTGAAATTTTAAAAAGGACTTTGCTCCTTTTTCCGAAAATGGTAGAAAATTTGCGAAAAAAAAATTATTCGGGAACACTATTCCGGCCATTCCTATGAATGTCCAATATTCAAAAGTGTGTTTTTTGACAATAGGCGACATTCTTCCAAATTTCGACTTTTGAAATTTTAAAAAGGACTTTGCTCCTTTTTCCGAAAATGGTAGAAAATTTGCGAAAAAAAATTATTCGGGAACACTATTCCGGCCATTCCTATGCATGTCCAATATTCAAAAGTGTGTTTTTTTGACAATAGGCGACATTCTTCCAAATTTCGACTTTTGAAATTTTAAAAAGGACTTTGCTCCTTTTTCCGAAAATGGTAGAAAATTTGCGAAAAAAAATTATTCGGGAACACTATTCCGGCCATTCCTATGAATGTCCAATATTCAAAAGTGTGTTTTTTTGACAATAGGCAACATTCTTCCAAATTTCGACTTTTGAAATTTTAAAAAGGACTTTGCTCCTTTTTCCGAAAATGGTAGAAAATTTGCGAAAAAAAATTATTCGGGAACACTATTCCGGCCATTCCTATGCATGTCCAATATTCAAAAGTGTGTTTTTTTTGACAATAGGCGACATTCTTCCAAATTTCGACTTTTGAAATTTTAAAAAGGACTTTGCTCCTTTTTCCGAAAATGGTAGAAAATTTGCGAAAAAAAATTATTGGGGAACACTATTCCGGCCATTCCTATGAATGTCCAATATTCAAAAGTGTGTTTTTTTGACAATAGGCGACATTCTTCCAAATTTCGACTTTTGAAATTTTAAAAAGGACTTTGCTCCTTTTTCCGAAAATGGTAGAAAATTTGCGAAAAAAAATTATTGGGGAACACTATTCCGGCCATTCCTATGAATGTCCAATATTCAAAAGTGTGTTTTTTTGACAATAGGCGACATTCTTCCAAATTTCGACTTTTGAAATTTTAAAAAGGACTTTGCTCCTTTTTCCGAAAATGGTAGAAAATTTGCGAAAAAAAATTATTCGGGAACACTATTCCGGCCATTCCTATGCATGTCCAATATTCAAAAGTGTGTTTTTTGACAATAGGCGACATTCTTCCAAATTTCGACTTTTGAAATTTTAAAAAGGACTTTGCTCCTTTTTCCGAAAATGGTAGAAAATTTGCGAAAAAAAAATTATTGGGGAACACTATTCCGGCCATTCCTATGAATGTCCAATATTCAAAAGTGTGTTTTTTTGACAATAGGCGACATTCTTCCAAATTTCGACTTTTGAAATTTTAAAAAGGACTTTGCTCCTTTTTCCGAAAATGGTAGAAAATTTGCGAAAAAAAATTATTGGGGAACACTATTCCGGCCATTCCTATGAATGTCCAATATTTAAAAGTATTAACAGTGTGTTTTTTTGAAAATTGGCGACATTTTTCCAAATTTCAACTTTTGAAATTTTAAAAAGGACTTTGCTCCTTTTTCCGAAAATGGTAGAAAATTTGCGAAAAAAAATTATTCGGGAACACTATTCCGGCCATTCCTATGAATGTCCAATATTCAAAAGTGTGTTTTTTTGACAATAGGCGACATTCTTCCAAATTTCGACTTTTGAAATTTTAAAAAGGACTTTGCTCCTTTTTCCGAAAATGGTAGAAAATTTGCGAAAAAAAATTATTCGGGAACACTATTCCGGCCATTCCTATGCATGTCCAATATTCAAAAGTGTGTTTTTTGACAATAGGCGACATTCTTCCAAATTTCGACTTTTGAAATTTTAAAAAGGACTTTGCTCCTTTTTCCGAAAATGGTAGAAAATTTGCGAAAAAAAATTATTGGGGAACACTATTCCGGCCATTCCTATGAATGTCCAATATTCAAAAGTGTGTTTTTTTGACAATAGGCGACATTCTTCCAAATTTCGACTTTTGAAATTTTAAAAAGGACTTTGCTCCTTTTTCCGAAAATGGTAGAAAATTTGCGAAAAAAAAATTATTGGGGAACACTATTCCGGCCATTCCTATGAATGTCCAATATTCAAAAGTGTGTTTTTTTTGACAATAGGCGACATTCTTCCAAATTTCGACTTTTGAAATTTTAAAAAGGACTTTGCTCCTTTTTCCGAAAATGGTAGAAAATTTGCGAAAAAAAAATTATTGGGGAACACTATTCCGGCCATTCCTATGAATGTCCAATATTCAAAAGTGTGTTTTTTTGACAATAGGCGACATTCTTCCAAATTTCGACTTTTGAAATTTTAAAAAGGACTTTGCTCCTTTTTCCGAAAATGGTAGAAAATTTGCGAAAAAAAATTATTCGGGAACACTATTCCGGCCATTCCTATGCATGTCCAATATTCAAAAGTGTGTTTTTTTGACAATAGGCGACATTCTTCCAAATTTCGACTTTTGAAATTTTAAAAAGGACTTTGCTCCTTTTTCCGAAAATGGTAGAAAATTTGCGAAAAAAAATTATTGGGGAACACTATTCCGGCCATTCCTATGAATGTCCAATATTCAAAAGTGTGTTTTTTTGACAATAGGCGACATTCTTCCAAATTTCGACTTTTGAAATTTTAAAAAGGACTTTGCTCCTTTTTCCGAAAATGGTAGAAAATTTGCGAAAAAAAATTATTGGGGAACACTATTCCGGCCATTCCTATGAATGTCCAATATTCAAAAGTGTGTTTTTTTGACAATAGGCGACATTCTTCCAAATTTCGACTTTTGAAATTTTAAAAAGGACTTTGCTCCTTTTTCCGAAAATGGTAGAAAATTTGCGAAAAAAAATTATTGGGGAACACTATTCCGGCCATTCCTATGAATGTCCAATATTTAAAAGTATTAACAGTGTGTTTTTTTGAAAATTGGCGACATTCTTCCAAATTTCGACTTTTGAAATTTTAAAAAGGACTTTGCTCCTTTTTCCGAAAATGGTAGAAAATTTGCGAAAAAAAATTATTCGGGAACACTATTCCGGCCATTCCTATGCATGTCCAATATTCAAAAGTGTGTTTTTTGACAATAGGCGACATTCTTCCAAATTTCGACTTTTGAAATTTTAAAAAGGACTTTGCTCCTTTTTCCGAAAATGGTAGAAAATTTGCGAAAAAAAATTATTGGGGAACACTATTCCTGCCATTCCTATGAATGTCCAATATTCAAAAGTGTGTTTTTTTGACAATAGGCGACATTCTTCCAAATTTCGACTTTTGAAATTTTAAAAAGGACTTTGCTCCTTTTTCCGAAAATGGTAGAAAATTTGCGAAAAAAAATTATTCGGGAACACTATTCCGGCCATTCCTATGAATGTCCAATATTCAAAAGTGTGTTTTTTTGACAATAGGCGACATTCTTCCAAATTTCGACTTTTGAAATTTTAAAAAGGACTTTGCTCCTTTTTCCGAAAATGGTAGAAAATTTGCGAAAAAAAATTATTGGGGAACACTATTCCGGCCATTCCTATGAATGTCCAATATTCAAAAGTGTGTTTTTTTTGACAATAGGCGACATTCTTCCAAATTTCGACTTTTGAAATTTTAAAAAGGACTTTGCTCCTTTTTCCGAAAATGGTAGAAAATTTGCGAAAAAAAATTATTGGGGAACACTATTCCTGCCATTCCTATGAATGTCCAATATTCAAAAGTGTGTTTTTTTGACAATAGGCGACATTCTTCCAAATTTCGACTTTTGAAATTTTAAAAAGGACTTTGCTCCTTTTTCCGAAAATGGTAGAAAATTTGCGAAAAAAAATTATTCGGGAACACTATTCCGGCCATTCCTATGCATGTCCAATATTCAAAAGTGTGTTTTTTGACAATAGGCGACATTCTTCCAAATTTCGACTTTTGAAATTTTAAAAAGGACTTTGCTCCTTTTTCCGAAAATGGTAGAAAATTTGCGAAAAAAAATTATTCGGGAACACTATTCCGGCCATTCCTATGCATGTCCAATATTCAAAAGTGTGTTTTTTGACAATAGGCGACATTCTTCCAAATTTCGACTTTTGAAATTTTAAAAAGGACTTTGCTCCTTTTTCCGAAAATGGTAGAAAATTTGCGAAAAAAAATTATTCGGGAACACTATTCCGGCCATTCCTATGCATGTCCAATATTCAAAAGTGTGTTTTTTGACAATAGGCGACATTCTTCCAAATTTCGACTTTTGAAATTTTAAAAAGGACTTTGCTCCTTTTTCCGAAAATGGTAGAAAATTTGCGAAAAAAAAATTATTGGGAACACTACTCCGGCCATTCCTATGAATGTCCAATATTCAAAAGTGTGTTTTTTTGACAATAGGCGACATTCTTCCAAATTTCGACTTTTGAAATTTTAAAAAGGACTTTGCTCCTTTTTCCGAAAATGGTAGAAAATTTGCGAAAAAAAATTATTCGGGAACACTATTCCGGCCATTCCTATGCATGTCCAATATTCAAAAGTGTGTTTTTTTGACAATAGGCGACATTCTTCCAAATTTCGACTTTTGAAATTTTAAAAAGGACTTTGCTCCTTTTTCCGAAAATGGTAGAAAATTTGCGAAAAAAAATTATTGGGGAACACTATTCCGGCCATTTCTATGAATGTCCAATATTTAAAAGTATTAACAGTGTGTTTTTTTGAAAATTGGCGACATTTTTCCAAATTTCAACTTTTGAAAATTTTAAAAAGGACTTTGCTCCTTTTTCCGAAAATGGTAGAAAATTTGCGAAAAAAAATTATTCGGGAACACTATTCCGGCCATTCCTATGCATGTCCAATATTCAAAAGTGTGTTTTTTTGACAATAGGCGACATTCTTCCAAATTTCGACTTTTGAAATTTTAAAAAGGACTTTGCTCCTTTTTCCGAAAATGGTAGAAAATTTGCGAAAAAAAATTATTCGGGAACACTATTCCGGCCATTCCTATGAATGTCCAATATTCAAAAGTGTGTTTTTTTGACAATAGGCGACATTCTTCCAAATTTCGACTTTTGAAATTTTAAAAAGGACTTTGCTCCTTTTTCCGAAAATGGTAGAAAATTTGCGAAAAAAAATTATTCGGGAACACTATTCCGGCCATTCCTATGCATGTCCAATATTCAAAAGTGTGTTTTTTTGACAATAGGCGACATTCTTCCAAATTTCGACTTTTGAAATTTTAAAAAGGACTTTGCTCCTTTTTCCGAAAATGGTAGAAAATTTGCGAAAAAAAATTATTCGGGAACACTATTCCGGCCATTCCTATGAATGTCCAATATTCAAAAGTGTGTTTTTTTGACAATAGGCGACATTCTTCCAAATTTCGACTTTTGAAATTTTAAAAAGGACTTTGCTCCTTTTTCCGAAAATGGTAGAAAATTTGCGAAAAAAAATTATTCGGGAACACTATTCCGGCCATTCCTATGAATGTCCAATATTCAAAAGTGTGTTTTTTTGACAATAGGCGACATTCTTCCAAATTTCGACTTTTGAAATTTTAAAAAGGACTTTGCTCCTTTTTCCGAAAATGGTAGAAAATTTGCGAAAAAAAATTATTCGGGAACACTATTCCGGCCATTCCTATGAATGTCCAATATTCAAAAGTGTGTTTTTTTGACAATAGGCGACATTCTTCCAAATTTCGACTTTTGAAATTTTAAAAAGGACTTTGCTCCTTTTTCCGAAAATGGTAGAAAATTTGCGAAAAAAAAATTATTCGGGAACACTATTCCGGCCATTCCTATGAATGTCCAATATTCAAAAGTGTGTTTTTTTTGACAATAGGCGACATTCTTCCAAATTTCGACTTTTGAAATTTTAAAAAGGACTTTGCTCCTTTTTCCGAAAATGGTAGAAAATTTGCGAAAAAAAATTATTCGGGAACACTATTCCGGCCATTCCTATGAATGTCCAATATTCAAAAGTGTGTTTTTTTGACAATAGGCGACATTCTTCCAAATTTCGACTTTTTGAAATTTTAAAAAGGACTTTGCTCCTTTTTCCGAAAATGGTAGAAAATTTGCGAAAAAAAATTATTCGGGAACACTATTCCGGCCATTCCTATGAATGTCCAATATTCAAAAGTGTGTTTTTTTGACAATAGGCGACATTCTTCCAAATTTCGACTTTTGAAATTTTAAAAAGGACTTTGCTCCTTTTTCCGAAAATGGTAGAAAATTTGCGAAAAAAAATTATTCGGGAACACTATTCCGGCCATTCCTATGAATGTCCAATATTCAAAAGTGTGTTTTTTTGACAATAGGCGACATTCTTCCAAATTTCGACTTTTGAAATTTTAAAAAGGACTTTGCTCCTTTTTCCGAAAATGGTAGAAAATTTGCGAAAAAAAATTATTCGGGAACACTATTCCGGCCATTCCTATGCATGTCCAATATTCAAAAGTGTGTTTTTTTGACAATAGGCGACATTCTTCCAAATTTCGACTTTTGAAATTTTAAAAAGGACTTTGCTCCTTTTTCCGAAAATGGTAGAAAATTTGCGAAAAAAAATTATTGGGGAACACTATTCCGGCCATTCCTATGAATGTCCAATATTCAAAAGTGTGTTTTTTTGACAATAGGCGACATTCTTCCAAATTTCGACTTTTGAAATTTTAAAAAGGACTTTGCTCCTTTTTCCGAAAATGGTAGAAAATTTGCGAAAAAAAATTATTCGGGAACACTATTCCGGCCATTCCTATGAATGTCCAATATTCAAAAGTGTGTTTTTTTGACAATAGGCGACATTCTTCCAAATTTCGACTTTTGAAATTTTAAAAAGGACTTTGCTCCTTTTTCCGAAAATGGTAGAAAATTTGCGAAAAAAAATTATTGGGGAACACTATTCCGGCCATTCCTATGAATGTCCAATATTCAAAAGTGTGTTTTTTTGACAATAGGCGACATTCTTCCAAATTTCGACTTTTGAAATTTTAAAAAGGACTTTGCTCCTTTTTCCGAAAATGGTAGAAAATTTGCGAAAAAAAATTATTCGGGAACACTATTCCGGCCATTCCTATGCATGTCCAATATTCAAAAGTGTGTTTTTTGACAATAGGCGACATTCTTCCAAATTTCGACTTTTGAAATTTTAAAAAGGACTTTGCTCCTTTTTCCGAAAATGGTAGAAAATTTGCGAAAAAAAATTATTGGGGAACACTACTCCGGCCATTCCTATGAATGTCCAATATTCAAAAGTGTGTTTTTTTGACAATAGGCGACATTCTTCCAAATTTCGACTTTTGAAATTTTAAAAAGGACTTTGCTCCTTTTTCCGAAAATGGTAGAAAATTTGCGAAAAAAAATTATTGGGGAACACTACTCCGGCCATTCCTATGAATGTCCAATATTCAAAAGTGTGTTTTTTTGACAATAGGCGACATTCTTCCAAATTTCGACTTTTGAAATTTTAAAAAGGACTTTGCTCCTTTTTCCGAAAATGGTAGAAAATTTGCGAAAAAAAATTATTCGGGAACACTATTCCGGCCATTCCTATGCATGTCCAATATTCAAAAGTGTGTTTTTTTGACAATAGGCGACATTCTTCCAAATTTCGACTTTTGAAATTTTAAAAAGGACTTTGCTCCTTTTTCCGAAAATGGTAGAAAATTTGCGAAAAAAATTATTGGGGAACACTATTCCGGCCATTTCTATGAATGTCCAATATTTAAAAGTATTAACAGTGTGTTTTTTTGAAAATTGGCGACATTTTTCCAAATTTCAACTTTTGAAATTTTAAAAAGGACTTTGCTCCTTTTTCCGAAAATGGTAGAAAATTTGCGAAAAAAAATTATTCGGGAACACTATTCCGGCCATTCCTATGCATGTCCAATATTCAAAAGTGTGTTTTTTGACAATAGGCGACATTCTTCCAAATTTCGACTTTTGAAATTTTAAAAAGGACTTTGCTCCTTTTTCCGAAAATGGTAGAAAATTTGCGAAAAAAAATTATTGGGGAACACTATTCCGGCCATTCCTATGAATGTCCAATATTCAAAAGTGTGTTTTTTTGACAATAGGCGACATTCTTCCAAATTTCGACTTTTGAAATTTTAAAAAGGACTTTGCTCCTTTTTCCGAAAATGGTAGAAAATTTGCGAAAAAAAATTATTGGGGAACACTATTCCGGCCATTCCTATGAATGTCCAATATTCAAAAGTGTGTTTTTTTGACAATAGGCGACATTCTTCCAAATTTCGACTTTTGAAATTTTAAAAAGGACTTTGCTCCTTTTTCCGAAAATGGTAGAAAATTTGCGAAAAAAAATTATTCGGGAACACTATTCCGGCCATTCCTATGCATGTCCAATATTCAAAAGTGTGTTTTTTGACAATAGGCGACATTCTTCCAAATTTCGACTTTTGAAATTTTAAAAAGGACTTTGCTCCTTTTTCCGAAAATGGTAGAAAATTTGCGAAAAAAAATTATTGGGGAACACTACTCCGGCCATTCCTATGAATGTCCAATATTCAAAAGTGTGTTTTTTTGACAATAGGCGACATTCTTCCAAATTTCGACTTTTGAAATTTTAAAAAGGACTTTGCTCCTTTTTCCGAAAATGGTAGAAAATTTGCGAAAAAAAATTATTCGGGAACACTATTCCGGCCATTCCTATGCATGTCCAATATTCAAAAGTGTGTTTTTTTGACAATAGGCGACATTCTTCCAAATTTCGACTTTTGAAATTTTAAAAAGGACTTTGCTCCTTTTTCCGAAAATGGTAGAAAATTTGCGAAAAAAATTATTGGGGAACACTATTCCGGCCATTTCTATGAATGTCCAATATTTAAAAGTATTAACAGTGTGTTTTTTTGAAAATTGGCGACATTTTTCCAAATTTCAACTTTTGAAATTTTAAAAAGGACTTTGCTCCTTTTTCCGAAAATGGTAGAAAATTTGCGAAAAAAAATTATTCGGGAACACTATTCCGGCCATTCCTATGCATGTCCAATATTCAAAAGTGTGTTTTTTGACAATAGGCGACATTCTTCCAAATTTCGACTTTTGAAATTTTAAAAAGGACTTTGCTCCTTTTTCCGAAAATGGTAGAAAATTTGCGAAAAAAAATTATTGGGGAACACTATTCCGGCCATTCCTATGAATGTCCAATATTCAAAAGTGTGTTTTTTTGACAATAGGCGACATTCTTCCAAATTTCGACTTTTGAAATTTTAAAAAGGACTTTGCTCCTTTTTCCGAAAATGGTAGAAAATTTGCGAAAAAAAATTATTGGGGAACACTATTCCGGCCATTCCTATGAATGTCCAATATTCAAAAGTGTGTTTTTTTGACAATAGGCGACATTCTTCCAAATTTCGACTTTTGAAATTTTAAAAAGGACTTTGCTCCTTTTTCCGAAAATGGTAGAAAATTTGCGAAAAAAAATTATTCGGGAACACTATTCCGGCCATTCCTATGCATGTCCAATATTCAAAAGTGTGTTTTTTGACAATAGGCGACATTCTTCCAAATTTCGACTTTTGAAATTTTAAAAAGGACTTTGCTCCTTTTTCCGAAAATGGTAGAAAATTTGCGAAAAAAAATTATTGGGGAACACTACTCCGGCCATTCCTATGAATGTCCAATATTCAAAAGTGTGTTTTTTTGACAATAGGCGACATTCTTCCAAATTTCGACTTTTGAAATTTTAAAAAGGACTTTGCTCCTTTTTCCGAAAATGGTAGAAAATTTGCGAAAAAAAATTATTCGGGAACACTATTCCGGCCATTCCTATGCATGTCCAATATTCAAAAGTGTGTTTTTTTGACAATAGGCGACATTCTTCCAAATTTCGACTTTTGAAATTTTAAAAAGGACTTTGCTCCTTTTTCCGAAAATGGTAGAAAATTTGCGAAAAAAATTATTGGGGAACACTATTCCGGCCATTTCTATGAATGTCCAATATTTAAAAGTATTAACAGTGTGTTTTTTTGAAAATTGGCGACATTTTTCCAAATTTCAACTTTTGAAATTTTAAAAAGGACTTTGCTCCTTTTTCCGAAAATGGTAGAAAATTTGCGAAAAAAAATTATTCGGGAACACTATTCCGGCCATTCCTATGCATGTCCAATATTCAAAAGTGTGTTTTTTTGACAATAGGCGACATTCTTCCAAATTTCGACTTTTGAAATTTTAAAAAGGACTTTGCTCCTTTTTCCGAAAATGGTAGAAAATTTGCGAAAAAAATTATTGGGGAACACTATTCCGGCCATTTCTATGAATGTCCAATATTTAAAAGTATTAACAGTGTGTTTTTTTGAAAATTGGCGACATTTTTCCAAATTTCAACTTTTGAAATTTTAAAAAGGACTTTGCTCCTTTTTCCGAAAATGGTAGAAAATTTGCGAAAAAAAATTATTCGGGAACACTATTCCGGCCATTCCTATGCATGTCCAATATTCAAAAGTGTGTTTTTTTGACAATAGGCGACATTCTTCCAAATTTCGACTTTTGAAATTTTAAAAAGGACTTTGCTCCTTTTTCCGAAAATGGTAGAAAATTTGCGAAAAAAATTATTGGGGAACACTATTCCGGCCATTTCTATGAATGTCCAATATTTAAAAGTATTAACAGTGTGTTTTTTTGAAAATTGGCGACATTTTTCCAAATTTCAACTTTTGAAATTTTAAAAAGGACTTTGCTCCTTTTTCCGAAAATGGTAGAAAATTTGCGAAAAAAAATTATTCGGGAACACTATTCCGGCCATTCCTATGCATGTCCAATATTCAAAAGTGTGTTTTTTTGACAATAGGCGACATTCTTCCAAATTTCGACTTTTGAAATTTTAAAAAGGACTTTGCTCCTTTTTCCGAAAATGGTAGAAAATTTGCGAAAAAAAATTATTCGGGAACACTATTCCGGCCATTCCTATGCATGTCCAATATTCAAAAGTGTGTTTTTTTGACAATAGGCGACATTCTTCCAAATTTCGACTTTTGAAATTTTAAAAAGGACTTTGCTCCTTTTTCCGAAAATGGTAGAAAATTTGCGAAAAAAATTATTGGGGAACACTATTCCTGCCATTCCTATGCATGTCCAATATTCAAAAGTGTGTTTTTTTGACAATAGGCGACATTCTTCCAAATTTCGACTTTTGAAATTTTAAAAAGGACTTTGCTCCTTTTTCCGAAAATGGTAGAAAATTTGCGAAAAAAATTATTGGGGAACACTATTCCGGCCATTTCTATGCATGTCCAATATTCAAAAGTGTGTTTTTTTGACAATAGGCGACATTCTTCCAAATTTCGACTTTTGAAATTTTAAAAAGGACTTTGCTCCTTTTTCCGAAAATGGTAGAAAATTTGCGAAAAAAAATTATTCGGGAACACTATTCCGGCCATTCCTATGCATGTCCAATATTCAAAAGTGTGTTTTTTTGACAATAGGCGACATTCTTCCAAATTTCGACTTTTGAAATTTTAAAAAGGACTTTGCTCCTTTTTCCGAAAATGGTAGAAAATTTGCAAAAAAAAATTATTGGGGAACACTATTCCGGCCATTCCTATGAATGTCCAATATTCAAAAGTGTGTTTTTTTGACAATAGGCGACATTCTTTCAAATTTCGACTTTTGAAATTTTAAAAAGGACTTTGCTCCTTTTTCCGAAAATGGTAGAAAATTTGCGAAAAAAATTATTGGGGAACACTATTCCGGCCATTTCTATGAATGTCCAATATTTAAAAGTATTAACAGTGTGTTTTTTTGAAAATTGGCGACATTTTTCCAAATTTCGACTTTTGAAATTTTAAAAAGGACTTTGCTCCTTTTTCCGAAAATGGTAGAAAATTTGCGAAAAAAAATTATTGGGGAACACTATTCCGGCCATTCCTATGCATGTCCAATATTCAAAAGTGTGTTTTTTTGACAATAGGCGACATTCTTCCAAATTTCGACTTTTGAAATTTTAAAAAGGACTTTGCTCCTTTTTCCGAAAAGGGTAGAAAATTTGCGAAAAAAAATTATTCGGGAACACTATTCCGGCCATTCCTATGCATGTCCAATATTCAAAAGTGTGTTTTTTTGACAATAGGCGACATTCTTCCAAATTTCGACTTTTGAAATTTTAAAAAGGACTTTGCTCCTTTTTCCGAAAATGGTAGAAAATTTGCGAAAAAAAATTATTCGGGAACACTATTCCGGCCATTCCTATGCATGTCCAATATTCAAAAGTGTGTTTTTTGACAATAGGCGACATTCTTCCAAATTTCGACTTTTGAAATTTTAAAAAGGACTTTGCTCCTTTTTCCGAAAATGGTAGAAAATTTGCGAAAAAAAATTATTGGGGAACACTATTCCGGCCATTCCTATGCATGTCCAATATTCAAAAGTGTGTTTTTTTGACAATAGGCGACATTCTTCCAAATTTCGACTTTTGAAATTTTAAAAAGGACTTTGCTCCTTTTTCCAAAAATGGTAGAAAATTTGCGAAAAAAAATTATTCGGGAACACTATTCCGGCCATTCCTATGCATGTCCAATATTCAAAAGTGTGTTTTTTGACAATAGGCGACATTCTTCCAAATTTCGACTTTTGAAATTTTAAAAAGGACTGCTCCTTTTTCCGAAAATGGTAGAAAATTTGCGAAAAAAAATTATTGGGGAACACTATTCCGGCCATTCCTATGCATGTCCAATATTCAAAAGTGTGTTTTTTTGACAATAGGCGACATTCTTCCAAATTTCGACTTTTGAAATTTTAAAAAGGACTTTGCTCCTTTTTCCGAAAATGGTAGAAAATTTGCGAAAAAAAATTATTCGGGAACACTATTCCGGCCATTCCTATGCATGTCCAATATTCAAAAGTGTGTTTTTTTGACAATAGGCGACATTCTTCCAAATTTCGACTTTTGAAATTTTAAAAAGGACTGCTCCTTTTTCCGAAAATGGTAGAAAATTTGCGAAAAAAAATTATTCGGGAACACTATTCCGGCCATTCCTATGCATGTCCAATATTCAAAAGTGTGTTTTTTTGACAATAGGCGACATTCTTCCAAATTTCGACTTTTGAAATTTTAAAAAGGACTGCTCCTTTTTCCGAAAATGGTAGAAAATTTGCGAAAAAAAATTATTCGGGAACACTATTCCGGCCATTCCTATGCATGTCCAATATTCAAAAGTGTGTTTTTTGACAATAGGCGACATTCTTCCAAATTTCGACTTTTGAAATTTTAAAAAGGACTGCTCCTTTTTCCGAAAATGGTAGAAAATTTGCGAAAAAAAATTATTCGGGAACACTATTCCGGCCATTCCTATGCATGTCCAATATTCAAAAGTGTGTTTTTTTGACAATAGGCGACATTCTTCCAAATTTCGACTTTTGAAATTTTAAAAAGGACTTTGCTCCTTTTTCCGAAAATGGTAGAAAATTTGCGAAAAAAAATTATTCGGGAACACTATTCCGGCCATTCCTATGCATGTCCAATATTCAAAAGTGTGTTTTTTTGACAATAGGCGACATTCTTCCAAATTTCGACTTTTGAAATTTTAAAAAGGACTTTGCTCCTTTTTCCGAAAATGGTAGAAAATTTGCGAAAAAAAATTATTGGGGAACACTATTCCGGCCATTCCTATGCATGTCCAATATTCAAAAGTGTGTTTTTTTGACAATAGGCGACATTCTTCCAAATTTCGACTTTTGAAATTTTAAAAAGGACTTTGCTCCTTTTTCCGAAAATGGTAGAAAATTTGCGAAAAAAAATTATTCGGGAACACTATTCCGGCCATTCCTATGCATGTCCAATATTCAAAAGTGTGTTTTTTTGACAATAGGCGACATTCTTCCAAATTTCGACTTTTGAAATTTTAAAAAGGACTTTGCTCCTTTTTCCGAAAATGGTAGAAAATTTGCGAAAAAAAATTATTGGGGAACACTATTCCGGCCATTCCTATGCATGTCCAATATTCAAAAGTGTGTTTTTTTGACAATAGGCGACATTCTTCCAAATTTCGACTTTTGAAATTTTAAAAAGGACTTTGCTCCTTTTTCCGAAAATGGTAGAAAATTTGCGAAAAAAAATTATTCGGGAACACTATTCCGGCCATTCCTATGCATGTCCAATATTCAAAAGTGGGCTTTTTTGACAATAGGCGACATTCTTCCAAATTTCGACTTTTGAAATTTTAAAAAGGACTTTGCTCCTTTTTCCGAAAATGGTAGAAAATTTGCGAAAAAAAATTATTCGGGAACACTATTCCGGCCATTCCTATGCATGTCCAATATTCAAAAGTGTGTTTTTTTGACAATAGGCGACATTCTTCCAAATTTCGACTTTTGAAATTTTAAAAAGGACTTTGCTCCTTTTTCCGAAAATGGTAGAAAATTTGCGAAAAAAAATTATTGGGGAACACTATTCCGGCCATTCCTATGCATGTCCAATATTCAAAAGTGTGTTTTTTTGACAATAGGCGACATTCTTCCAAATTTCGACTTTTGAAATTTTAAAAAGGACTTTGCTCCTTTTTCCGAAAATGGTAGAAAATTTGCGAAAAAAAATTATTGGGGAACACTATTCCTGCCATTCCTATGAATGTCCAATATTCAAAAGTGTGTTTTTTTGACAATAGGCGACATTCTTCCAAATTTCGACTTTTGAAATTTTAAAAAGGACTTTGCTCCTTTTTCCGAAAATGGTAGAAAATTTGCGAAAAAAAATTATTCGGGAACACTATTCCGGCCATTCCTATGAATGTCCAATATTCAAAAGTGTGTTTTTTTGACAATAGGCGACATTCTTTCAAATTTCGACTTTTGAAATTTTAAAAAGGACTTTGCTCCTTTTTCCGAAAATGGTAGAAAATTTGCGAAAAAAAATTATTCGGGAACACTATTCCGGCCATTCCTATGCATGTCCAATATTCAAAAGTGTGTTTTTTTGACAATAGGCGACATTCTTCCAAATTTCGACTTTTGAAAGGACTTTGCTCCTTTTTCCGAAAATGGTAGAAAATTTGCGAAAAAAAATTATTGGGGAACACTATTCCGGCCATTCCTATGAATGTCCAATATTCAAAAGTGTGTTTTTTTGACAATAGGCGACATTCTTCCAAATTTCGACTTTTGAAATTTTAAAAAGGACTTTGCTCCTTTTTCCGAAAATTGTAGGAGATAAGCGAAAAAACATTATTGGGGAACACTATTCCGGCCATTCCTATGAATGTCCAATATTCAAAAGTGTGTTTTTTTGACAATAGGCGACATTCTTCCAAATTTCGACTTTTGAAATTTTAAAAAGGACTTTGCTCCTTTTTCCGAAAATGGTAGAAAATTTGCGAAAAAAAATTATTGGGGAACACTATTCCGGCCATTCCTATGAATGTCCAATATTCAAAAGTGTGTTTTTTTGACAATAGGCGACATTCTTCCAAATTTCGACTTTTGAAATTTTAAAAAGGACTTTGCTCCTTTTTCCGAAAATTGTAGGAGATAAGCGAAAAAACATTATTGGGGAACACTATTCCGGCCATTCCTATGAATGTCCAATATTCAAAAGTGTGTTTTTTTGACAATAGGCGACATTCTTCCAAATTTCGACTTTTGAAAGGACTTTGCTCCTTTTTCCGAAAATGGTAGAAAATTTGCGAAAAAAAATTATTGGGGAACACTATTCCGGCCATTCCTATGAATGTCCAATATTCAAAAGTGTGTTTTTTTGACAATAGGCGACATTCTTTCAAATTTCGACTTTTGAAATTTTAAAAAGGACTTTGCTCCTTTTTCCGAAAATGGTAGAAAATTTGCGAAAAAAAATTATTGGGGAACACTATTCCGGCCATTCCTATGAATGTGCAATATTCAAAAGTGTGTTTTTTTGACAATAGGCGACATTCTTCCAAATTTCGAGTTTTGAAATTTTAAAAAGGACTTTGCTCCTTTTTCCGAAAATGGTAGAAAATTTGCGAAAAAAAATTATTGGGGAACACTATTCCGGCCATTCCTATGAATGTCCAATATTCAAAAGTGTGTTTTTTTGACAATAGGCGACATTCTTCCAAATTTCGACTTTTGAAAGGACTTTGCTCCTTTTTCCGAAAATGGTAGAAAATTTGCGAAAAAAAATTATTGGGGAACACTATTCCGGCCATTCCTATGAATGTCCAATATTCAAAAGTGTGTTTTTTTGACAATAGGCGACATTCTTTCAAATTTCGACTTTTGAAATTTTAAAAAGGACTTTGCTCCTTTTTCCGAAAATGGTAGAAAATTTGCGAAAAAAAATTATTGGGGAACACTATTCCGGCCATTCCTATGAATGTCCAATATTCAAAAGTGTGTTTTTTTGACAATAGGCGACATTCTTTCAAATTTCGACTTTTGAAATTTTAAAAAGGACTTTGCTCCTTTTTCCGAAAATGGTAGAAAATTTGCGAAAAAAAATTATTGGGGAACACTATTCCGGCCATTCCTATGAATGTCCAATATTCAAAAGTGTGTTTTTTTGACAATAGGCAACATTCTTTCAAATTTCGACTTTTGAAATTTTAAAAAGGACTTTGCTCCTTTTTCCGAAAATGGTAGAAAATTTGCGAAAAAAAATTATTGGGGAACACTATTCCGGCCATTCCTATGAATGTCCAATATTCAAAAGTGTGTTTTTTTGACAATAGGCGACATTCTTCCAAATTTCGACTTTTGAAATTTTAAAAAGGACTTTGCTCCTTTTTCCGAAAATGGTAGAAAATTTGCGAAAAAAAATTATTGGGGAACACTATTCCGGCCATTCCTATGAATGTCCAATATTCAAAAGTGTGTTTTTTTGACAATAGGCGACATTCTTCCAAATTTCGACTTTTGAAATTTTAAAAAGGACTTTGCTCCTTTTTCCGAAAATGGTAGAAAATTTGCGAAAAAAAATTATTGGGGAACACTATTCCGGCCATTCCTATGAATGTGCAATATTCAAAAGTGTGTTTTTTTGACAATAGGCGACATTCTTTCAAATTTCGACTTTTGAAATTTTAAAAAGGACTTTGCTCCTTTTTCCGAAAATGGTAGAAAATTTGCGAAAAAAAATTATTGGGGAACACTATTCCGGCCATTCCTATGAATGTGCAATATTCAAAAGTGTGTTTTTTTGACAATAGGCGACATTCTTCCAAATTTCGACTTTTGAAATTTTAAAAAGGACTTTGCTCCTTTTTCCGAAAATGGTAGAAAATTTGCGAAAAAAAATTATTGGGGAACACTATTCCGGCCATTCCTATGAATGTCCAATATTCAAAAGTGTGTTTTTTTGACAATAGGCGACATTCTTTCAAATTTCGACTTTTGAAATTTTAAAAAGGACTTTGCTCCTTTTTCCGAAAATGGTAGAAAATTTGCGAAAAAAAATTATTGGGGAACACTATTCCGGCCATTCCTATGAATGTCCAATATTCAAAAGTGTGTTTTTTTGACAATAGGCGACATTCTTTCAAATTTCGACTTTTGAAATTTTAAAAAGGACTTTGCTCCTTTTTCCGAAAATGGTAGAAAATTTGCGAAAAAAAATTATTGGGGAACACTATTCCGGCCATTCCTATGAATGTGCAATATTCAAAAGTGTGTTTTTTTGACAATAGGCGACATTCTTCCAAATTTCGACTTTTGAAATTTTAAAAAGGACTTTGCTCCTTTTTCCGAAAATGGTAGAAAATTTGCGAAAAAAAATTATTGGGGAACACTATTCCGGCCATTCCTATGAATGTCCAATATTCAAAAGTGTGTTTTTTTGACAATAGGCGACATTCTTCCAAATTTCGACTTTTGAAAGGACTTTGCTCCTTTTTCCGAAAATGGTAGAAAATTTGCGAAAAAAAATTATTGGGGAACACTATTCCGGCCATTCCTATGAATGTCCAATATTCAAAAGTGTGTTTTTTTGACAATAGGCGACATTCTTTCAAATTTCGACTTTTGAAATTTTAAAAAGGACTTTGCTCCTTTTTCCGAAAATGGTAGAAAATTTGCGAAAAAAAATTATTGGGGAACACTATTCCGGCCATTCCTATGAATGTCCAATATTCAAAAGTGTGTTTTTTTGACAATAGGCGACATTCTTTCAAATTTCGACTTTTGAAATTTTAAAAAGGACTTTGCTCCTTTTTCCGAAAATGGTAGAAAATTTGCGAAAAAAAATTATTGGGGAACACTATTCCGGCCATTCCTATGAATGTCCAATATTCAAAAGTGTGTTTTTTTGACAATAGGCGACATTCTTTCAAATTTCGACTTTTGAAATTTTAAAAAGGACTTTGCTCCTTTTTCCGAAAATGGTAGAAAATTTGCGAAAAAAAATTATTGGGGAACACTATTCCGGCCATTCCTATGAATGTCCAATATTCAAAAGTGTGTTTTTTTGACAATAGGCGACATTCTTCCAAATTTCGACTTTTGAAATTTTAAAAAGGACTTTGCTCCTTTTTCCGAAAATGGTAGAAAATTTGCGAAAAAAAATTATTGGGGAACACTATTCCGGCCATTCCTATGAATGTCCAATATTCAAAAGTGTGTTTTTTTGACAATAGGCGACATTCTTCCAAATTTCGACTTTTGAAATTTTAAAAAGGACTTTGCTCCTTTTTCCGAAAATGGTAGAAAATTTGCGAAAAAAAATTATTGGGGAACACTATTCCGGCCATTCCTATGAATGTGCAATATTCAAAAGTGTGTTTTTTTGACAATAGGCGACATTCTTTCAAATTTCGACTTTTGAAATTTTAAAAAGGACTTTGCTCCTTTTTCCGAAAATGGTAGAAAATTTGCGAAAAAAAATTATTGGGGAACACTATTCCGGCCATTCCTATGAATGTGCAATATTCAAAAGTGTGTTTTTTTGACAATAGGCGACATTCTTCCAAATTTCGACTTTTGAAATTTTAAAAAGGACTTTGCTCCTTTTTCCGAAAATGGTAGAAAATTTGCGAAAAAAAATTATTGGGGAACACTATTCCGGCCATTCCTATGAATGTCCAATATTCAAAAGTGTGTTTTTTTGACAATAGGCGACATTCTTTCAAATTTCGACTTTTGAAATTTTAAAAAGGACTTTGCTCCTTTTTCCGAAAATGGTAGAAAATTTGCGAAAAAAAATTATTGGGGAACACTATTCCGGCCATTCCTATGAATGTCCAATATTCAAAAGTGTGTTTTTTTGACAATAGGCGACATTCTTCCAAATTTCGACTTTTGAAATTTTAAAAAGGACTTTGCTCCTTTTTCCGAAAATTGTAGGAGATAAGCGAAAAAACATTATTGGGGAACACTATTCCGGCCATTCCTATGAATGTCCAATATTCAAAAGTGTGTTTTTTTGACAATAGGCGACATTCTTCCAAATTTCGACTTTTGAAATTTTAAAAAGGACTTTGCTCCTTTTTCCGAAAATGGTAGAAAATTTGCGAAAAAAAATTATTGGGGAACACTATTCCGGCCATTCCTATGAATGTCCAATATTCAAAAGTGTGTTTTTTTGACAATAGGCGACATTCTTCCAAATTTCGACTTTTGAAATTTTAAAAAGGACTTTGCTCCTTTTTCCGAAAATGGTAGAAAATTTGCGAAAACAAATTATTGGGGAACACTATTCCGGCCATTCCTATGAATGTCCAATATTCAAAAGTGTGTTTTTTTGACAATAGGCGACATTCTTCCAAATTTCGACTTTTGAAATTTTAAAAAGGACTTTGCTCCTTTTTCCGAAAATGGTAGAAAATTTGCGAAAAAAAATTATTGGGGAACACTATTCCGGCCATTCCTATGAATGTCCAATATTCAAAAGTGTGTTTTTTTGACAATAGGCGACATTCTTCCAAATTTCGACTTTTGAAATTTTAAAAAGGACTTTGCTCCTTTTTCCGAAAATTGTAGGAGATAAGCGAAAAAACATTATTGGGGAACACTATTCCGGCCATTCCTATGAATGTCCAATATTCAAAAGTGTGTTTTTTTGACAATAGGCGACATTCTTCCAAATTTCGACTTTTGAAATTTTAAAAAGGACTTTGCTCCTTTTTCCGAAAATGGTAGAAAATTTGCGAAAACAAATTATTGGGGAACACTATTCCGGCCATTCCTATGAATGTCCAATATTCAAAAGTGTGTTTTTTTGACAATAGGCGACATTCTTCCAAATTTCGACTTTTGTAACTTTAAAAAGGACTTTGCTCCTTTTTCCGAAAATGGTAGAAAATTTGCGAAAAAAAATTATTCGGGAACACTATTCCGGCCATTCCTATGAATGTGCAATATTCAAAAGTGTGTTTTTTTGACAATAGGCGACATTCTTCCAAATTTCGACTTTTGAAATTTTAAAAAGGACTTTGCTCCTTTTTCCGAAAATGGTAGAAAATTTGCGAAAAAAAATTATTCGGGAACACTATTCCGGCCATTCCTATGCATGTCCAATATTCAAAAGTGTGTTTTTTTGACAATAGGCGACATTCTTCCAAATTTCGACTTTTGAAATTTTAAAAAGGACTTTGCTCCTTTTTCCGAAAATGGTAGAAAATTTGCGAAAAAAAATTATTGGGGAACACTATTCCGGCCATTCCTATGCATGTCCAATATTCAAAAGTGTGTTTTTTTGACAATAGGCGACATTCTTCCAAATTTCGACTTTTGAAATTTTAAAAAGGACTTTGCTCCTTTTTCCGAAAATGGTAGAAAATTTGCGAAAAAAAATTATTGGGGAACACTATTCCGGCCATTCCTATGAATGTCCAATATTCAAAAGTGTGTTTTTTTGACAATAGGCGACATTCTTCCAAATTTCGACTTTTGAAATTTTAAAAAGGACTTTGCTCCTTTTTCCAAAAATGGTAGAAAATTTGCGAAAAAAAATTATTCGGGAACACTATTCCGGCCATTCCTATGCATGTCCAATATTCAAAAGTGTGTTTTTTTGACAATAGGCGACATTCTTCCAAATTTCGACTTTTGAAATTTTAAAAAGGACTTTGCTCCTTTTTCCGAAAATGGTAGAAAATTTGCGAAAAAAAATTATTCGGGAACACTATTCCGGCCATTCCTATGCATGTCCAATATTCAAAAGTGTGTTTTTTTGACAATAGGCGACATTCTTCCAAATTTCGACTTTTGAAATTTTAAAAAGGACTTTGCTCCTTTTTCTGAAAATGGTAGAAAATTTGCAAAAAAAATTATTGGGGAACACTATTCCGGCCATTCCTATGCATGTCCAATATTCAAAAGTGTGTTTTTTGACAATAGGCGACATTCTTCCAAATTTCGACTTTTGAAACTTTAAAAAGGACTTTGCTCCTTTTTCCGAAAATGGTAGAAAATTTGCGAAAAAAAATTATTCGGGAACACTATTCCGGCCATTCCTATGCATGTCCAATATTCAAAAGTGTGTTTTTTTGACAATAGGCGACATTCTTCCAAATTTCGACTTTTGAAACTTTAAAAAGGACTTTGCTCCTTTTTCCGAAAATGGTAGAAAATTTGCGAAAAAAAATTATTCGGGAACACTATTCCGGCCATTCCTATGCATGTCCAATATTCAAAAGTGTGTTTTTTTGACAATAGGCGACATTCTTCCAAATTTCGACTTTTGAAATTTTAAAAAGGACTTTGCTCCTTTTTCCAAAAATGGTAGAAAATTTGCGAAAAAAAATTATTCGGGAACACTATTCCGGCCATTCCTATGCATGTCCAATATTCAAAAGTGTGTTTTTTTGACAATAGGCGACATTCTTCCAAATTTCGACTTTTGAAACTTTAAAAAGGACTTTGCTCCTTTTTCCGAAAATGGTAGAAAATTTGCGAAAAAAAATTATTGGGGAACACTATTCCGGCCATTCCTATGCATGTCCAATATTCAAAAGTTTGTTTTTTTGACAATAGGCGACATTCTTCCAAATTTCGACTTTTGAAATTTTAAAAAGGACTTTGCTCCTTTTTCCGAAAATGGTAGAAAATTTGCGAAAAAAAATTATTGGGGAACACTATTCCTGCCATTCCTATGCATGTCCAATATTCAAAAGTGTGTTTTTTTGACAATAGGCGACATTCTTCCAAATTTCGACTTTTGAAACTTTAAAAAGGACTTTGCTCCTTTTTCCGAAAATGGTAGAAAATTTGCGAAAAAAAATTATTCGGGAACACTATTCCGGCCATTCCTATGCATGTCCAATATTCAAAAGTGTGTTTTTTTGACAATAGGCGACATTCTTCCAAATTTCGACTTTTGAAATTTTAAAAAGGACTTTGCTCCTTTTTCCAAAAATGGTAGAAAATTTGCGAAAAAAAATTATTCGGGAACACTATTCCGGCCATTCCTATACATGTCCAATATTCAAAAGTGTGTTTTTTTGACAATAGGCGACATTCTTCCAAATTTCGACTTTTGAAACTTTAAAAAGGACTTTGCTCCTTTTTCCGAAAATGGTAGAAAATTTGCGAAAAAAAATTATTCGGGAACACTATTCCGGCCATTCCTATGCATGTCCAATATTCAAAAGTTTGTTTTTTTGACAATAGGCGACATTCTTCCAAATTTCGACTTTTGAAATTTTAAAAAGGACTTTGCTCCTTTTTCCGAAAATGGTAGAAAATTTGCGAAAAAAAATTATTGGGGAACACTATTCCTGCCATTCCTATGAATGTCCAATATTCAAAAGTGTGTTTTTTTGACAATAGGCGACAGTCTTCCAAATTTCGACTTTTGAAATTTTAAAAGGACTTTGCTCCTTTTTCCGAAAATGGTACAAAATTTGCGAAAAAAAATTATTGGGGAACACTATTCCGGCCATTCCTATGCATGTCCAATATTCAAAAGTTTGTTTTTTTGACAATAGGCGACATTCTTCTAAATTTCGACTTTTGGAACTTTAAAAAGGACTTTGCTCCTTTTTCCGAAAATGGTAGAAAATTTGCGAAAAAAAATTATTCGGGAACACTATTCCGGCCATTCCTATGCATGTCCAATATTCAAAAGTGTGTTTTTTTGACAATAGGCGACATTCTTCCAAATTTCGACTTTTGAAACTTTAAAAAGGACTTTGCTCCTTTTTCCAAAAATGGTAGAAAATTTGCGAAAAAAAATTATTCGGGAACACTATTCCGGCCATTCCTATGCATGTCCAATATTCAAAAGTTTGTTTTTTTGACAATAGGCGACATTCTTCCAAATTTCGACTTTTGAAATTTTAAAAAGGACTTTGCTCCTTTTTCCGAAAATGGTAGAAAATTTGCGAAAAAAAATTATTGGGGAACACTATTCCTGCCATTCCTATGAATGTCCAATATTCAAAAGTGTGTTTTTTTGACAATAGGCGACAGTCTTCCAAATTTCGACTTTTGAAATTTTAAAAAGGACTTTGCTCCTTTTTCCGAAAATGGTAGAAAATTTGCGAAAAAAAATTATTGGGGAACACTATTCCTGCCATTCCTATGAATGTCCAATATTCAAAAGTGTGTTTTTTTGACAATAGGCGACATTCTTCCAAATTTCGACTTTTGAAATTTTAAAAAGGACTTTGCTCCTTTTTCCGAAAATGGTAGAAAATTTGCGAAAAAAAATTATTCGGGAACACTATTCCGGCCATTCCTATGCATGTCCAATATTCAAAAGTGTGTTTTTTTGACAATAGGCGACAGTCTTCCAAATTTCGACTTTTGAAATTTTAAAAAGGACTTTGCTCCTTTTTCCGAAAATGGTAGAAAATTTGCGAAAAAAAATTATTCGGGAACACTATTCCGGCCATTCCTATGCATGTCCAATATTCAAAAGTGTGTTTTTTTGACAATAGGCGACATTCTTCCAAATTTCGACTTTTGAAATTTTAAAAAGGACTTTGCTCCTTTTTCCAAAAATGGTAGAAAATTTGCGAAAAAAAATTATTCGGGAACACTATTCCGGCCATTCCTATGCATGTCCAATATTCAAAAGTGTGTTTTTTTGACAATAGGCGACATTCTTCCAAATTTCGACTTTTGAAATTTTAAAAAGGACTTTGCTCCTTTTTCCGAAAATGGTAGAAAATTTGCGAAAAAAAATTATTGGGGAACACTATTCCGGCCATTCCTATGAATGTCCAATATTCAAAAGTGTGTTTTTTTGACAATAGGCCACATTCTTCCAAATTTCGACTTTTGAAATTTTAAAAAGGACTTTGCTCCTTTTTCCGAAAATGGTAGAAAATTTGCGAAAAAAATTATTCGGGAACACTATTCCTGCCATTCCTATGAATGTCCAATATTCAAAAGTGTGTTTTTTTGACAATAGGCGACAGTCTTCCAAATTTCGACTTTTGAAATTTTAAAAAGGACTTTGCTCCTTTTTCCGAAAATGGTAGAAAATTTGCGAAAAAAAATTATTCGGGAACACTATTCCGGCCATTCCTATGCATGTCCAATATTCAAAAGTGTGTTTTTTTGACAATAGGCGACAGTCTTCCAAATTTCGACTTTTGAAATTTTAAAAAGGACTTTGCTCCTTTTTCCGAAAATGGTAGAAAATTTGCGAAAAAAAATTATTCGGGAACACTATTCCGGCCATTCCTATGCATGTCCAATATTCAAAAGTTTGTTTTTTTGACAATAGGCGACATTCTTCCAAATTTCGACTTTTGAAATTTTAAAAAGGACTTTGCTCCTTTTTCCGAAAATGGTAGAAAATTTGCGAAAAAAAATTATTCGGGAACACTATTCCGGCCATTCCTATGAATGTCCAATATTCAAAAGTGTGTTTTTTTGACAATAGGCGACAGTCTTCCAAATTTCGACTTTTGAAATTTTAAAAAGGACTTTGCTCCTTTTTCCGAAAATGGTAGAAAATTTGCCAAAAAAAAATTATTCGGGAACACTATTCCGGCCATTCCTATGCATGTCCAATATTCAAAAGTTTGTTTTTTTGACAATAGGCGACATTCTTCCAAATTTCGACTTTTGAAATTTTAAAAAGGACTTTGCTCCTTTTTCCGAAAATGGTAGAAAATTTGCGAAAAAAAATTATTCGGGAACACTATTCCGGCCATTCCTATGAATGTCCAATATTCAAAAGTGTGTTTTTTTGACAATAGGCGACAGTCTTCCAAATTTCGACTTTTGAAATTTTAAAAAGGACTTTGCTCCTTTTTCCGAAAATGGTAGAAAATTTGCGAAAAAAAATTATTGGGGAACACTATTCCGGCCATTCCTATGCATGTCCAATATTCAAAAGTTTGTTTTTTTGACAATAGGCGACATTCTTCCAAATTTCGACTTTTGAAATTTTAAAAAGGACTTTGCTCCTTTTTCCGAAAATGGTAGAAAATTTGCGAAAAAAAATTATTCGGGAACACTATTCCGGCCATTCCTATGCATGTCCAATATTCAAAAGTGTGTTTTTTTGACAATAGGCGACAGTCTTCCAAATTTCGACTTTTGAAATTTTAAAAAGGACTTTGCTCCTTTTTCCGAAAATGGTAGAAAATTTGCGAAAAAAAATTATTCGGGAACACTATTCCGGCCATTCCTATGCATGTCCAATATTCAAAAGTGTGTTTTTTTGACAATAGGTGACATTCTTCCAAATTTCGACTTTTGAAATTTTAAAAAGGACTTTGCTCCTTTTTCCGAAAATGGTAGAAAATTTGCGAAAAAAAATTATTGGGGAACACTATTCCGGCCATTCCTATGAATGTCCAATATTCAAAAGTGTGTTTTTTTGACAATAGGCGACATTCTTCCAAATTTCGACTTTTGAAATTTTAAAAAGGACTTTGCTCCTTTTTCCGAAAATGGTAGAAAATTTGCGAAAAAAAATTATTCGGGAACACTATTCCGGCCATTCCTATGAATGTCCAATATTCAAAAGTGTGTTTTTTTGACAATAGGCGACAGTCTTACAAATTTCGACTTTTGAAATTTTAAAAAGGACTTTGCTCCTTTTTCCGAAAATGGTAGAAAATTTGCGAAAAAAAATTATTGGGGAACACTATTCCGGCCATTCCTATGAATGTCCAATATTCAAAAGTGTGTTTTTTTGACAATAGGCGACAGTCTTCCAAATTTCGACTTTTGAAATTTTAAAAAGGACTTTGCTCCTTTTTCCGAAAATGGTAGAAAATTTGCGAAAAAAAATTATTCGGGAACACTATTCCGGCCATTCCTATGCATGTCCAATATTCAAAAGTGTGTTTTTTTGACAATAGGCGACATTCTTCCAAATTTCGACTTTTGAAATTTTAAAAAGGACTTTGCTCCTTTTTCCGAAAATGGTAGAAAATTTGCGAAAAAAAATTATTGGGGAACACTATTCCGGCCATTCCTATGAATGTCCAATATTCAAAAGTGTGTTTTTTTGACAATAGGCGACATTCTTCCAAATTTCGACTTTTGAAATTTTAAAAAGGACTTTGCTCCTTTTTCCGAAAATGGTAGAAAATTTGCGAAAAAAAATTATTCGGGAACACTATTCCGGCCATTCCTATGAATGTCCAATATTCAAAAGTGTGTTTTTTTGACAATAGGCGACATTCTTCCAAATTTCGACTTTTGAAATTTTAAAAAGGACTTTGCTCCTTTTTCCAAAAATGGTAGAAAATTTGCGAAAAAAAATTATTCGGGAACACTATTCCGGCCATTCCTATGCATGTCCAATATTCAAAAGTGTGTTTTTTTGACAATAGGCGACATTCTTCCAAATTTCGACTTTTGAAATTTTAAAAAGGACTTTGCTCCTTTTTCCGAAAATGGTAGAAAATTTGCGAAAAAAAATTATTCGGGAACACTATTCCGGCCATTCCTATGAATGTCCAATATTCAAAAGTGTGTTTTTTTGACAATAGGCGACATTCTTCCAAATTTCGACTTTTGAAATTTTAAAAAGGACTGTTACCGCCACTCATAAATCGCTAATATGACATTAGTGTTACCGCCACTCATAAATCGCTAATATGACATTACTGTTACCGCCACTCATAAATCGCTAATATGACATTACTGTTATCGATATGTAGAGAGATGAGCATGGCAAAATGTTCAATTATTCCTTTTAATTTTCCACGCGGTATAATTATGAGGCCATATTTAATCGAGACCACA
This sequence comes from Epicampocera succincta, assembly GCA_932526305.1. NCBI lineage: Eukaryota > Metazoa > Arthropoda > Insecta > Diptera > Tachinidae > Epicampocera > Epicampocera succincta. The sequence goes on along the minus strand of OW052035.1, from coordinate 41,957,431 downwards.
TACATAGGTATATAAAACACCTACATAGATTTAAGATATTCATTCGTTCAGGTCATAAGGATTACGAAGCTTCGCTTGGAGTAGCCATACATAAAAGTTAGTATATCAGCAGTTTAGTATGTAAGTTTGTATAATGAATTTATTTATAATTTTAGGAATTTTAACATATTAAAGCGTAAGAATAAAGAATTAAAGTTTTCTAAAATTCTTACACTTGTGTTTAAAATCCACATTGGCTATCTTGAGCTTGGGCCGCTTTACCCGCAACATTAAAATTCTTTTATTTGCCTCATCGGATCGTTTGAAGGAATCATCTTGGGTGTTAAAACGTAAGTCCTAACAGAATGCAACCTTCCACTCCCTCACAGGGTCAACCACTAAGTCGTCAACGACCAACTCAGTTAAGTCCTGCACTGAACAACTGTAACATTTGCAACAAGTCCACAGACAACGAAAAATTTATAAAATGCAGCAAGTGCCATCTTAATTTTCATTTACCATGTGTCTATCTCAGCAGCAATCAAGACCAACCTACGTGGAGTTGCCAAAATTGTACGGTACAACATCAAATCACGATCGATTCTGCCTCTTCCATTCGTAGTGGCTCTTCGGCCACCACCCGCTCCCGCCGACAAGCTCTTGAGCTACAACGTCTAGAAGAAGAGACACAACTTGAAAGAGATTTCATTAAAAAGAAATACCAAATTCTCGAACAAGCAGTAGATGACTTCGAGGACGCACAATCAGTTAATAAACACTCAGCTGTCAGATCTGTACATGAGTGGTTAGATAATCAAATCCAACTCCCTACTTCGGCTATTGCAACCGCACACCAAAATATAGTTTCCGCAGCTCGTCAGTTTGAAACGCCACCTTACACATTTGTACCACAAGCCACAACAACGCAAGAAATGCCTAACACTACTAAACCATATTGCCAAAACGTAAGTAATGACTTGGTTTATACGACAAAAACAATAACTCCGCCCGTATGTACAACTACGTCATTCGTTAATAACATGTCTTCATATATTAATGACCCAACAACGAACCATCAGCAGCCGACAACTGCAAATTTATGTAATAATTCAGATAACGTAAATGCAGAAAATCACACATTAGAGATACCTGTACAATTTGGTTACATGGATTCAACGTTTTCCATGAACCCATCAAACCTCCAACCTGTTATATTACCTTCTCACAGGCTTTCGCAACAACAAATAATCGCGCGGCAGTCCGTACCAAAAGAGCTTCCAATTTTTACCGGCACTCCTGAAGAATGGCCCTTGTTTAGTGCCACATATGACTGGTCGACAGCAGTCTGTGGTTTTACAGACGCTGAAAATCTTGTCAGGCTTCAAAGTTCTCTAAAGGGGGAAGCACTTCGATCTGTTAAACATATTTTGATCCATTTATCGGGTGTACCATGTGCTCTATCTACACTAAAATTGCTTTTCGGACAACCGGAAAAAATATTAAACTCACTAAAAAATAGAATAAGATCACTACCAGCACTGAACACAAATAAATTGAGCACAATTACCTCTTTCGCCGTGGAAGTAAAGGGCCTAGAAACAACAATTAAAGCCAGTGGTTTAATAAATGAACTGACCAATTCATCTTTATTACATGAATTAATAATGAAAATGCCATCACATTTTCAACTTAACTGGGGTGAACAAAAAATAAAACTAGCAAAAAATAACAAAAGAGTTAGTTTGACTGAATTCGCTAACTGGATATATGAAGTCGGTGTCTCAGCAAGCAGCATAAATATAGAAAGTGACAGCAGCGCATCAAAGTCAATAGAGCAGTATTCGCGTAAGCCAAAAAACGTTTATGTGCATGCTCATGAAGAACAAAACAAAAAGATCTGTTTAGTGTGTTCTGGCAACTGCAATAGTGTTGAGAAGTGTAAAAAATTCTTGGCTGCGAATAGAAGCGAGCGATGGAACTTAGTAAGAATGTACAATCTATGTAAACTGTGCCTGCGACGTCACTACGGTATTTGCAGTAGCAGCATCGTTTGCAGAGAAAATAATTGTCAAATAAAACATAATACATTGCTGCATAAATCCATGACTGAAGATAGAGAAACAAACGCTACCAGAGAAACTGAAAATAAAAGCAAAAGAGATAATTTACATGCAGCCCATAGGAATGAAATCAATGAAATCTTATTTAAAATTATACCCATAACAATATACGGAAACAATAATAAACGTTTTAATACTTTTGCATTTATAGACGAGGGTTCGTCTGTAAGTCTGGTAAATGAACAATTAATTAATAAACTAGATTTAAATGGTGAGTCACAACCTCTATGCTTGAAATGGACAGGTGAAATAGGTCGCAACGAAGAAGACTCAAAAATAGTCTCAATGAAAATTTCAGGTATGAATAAAACTGAATTTTCTATTTCTGTTCGTACGGTTAAACAACTATCGCTTCCGAGTCAGAGCTTTAATTATAAAAAGTTATGTAAAAAATTTCCGCACCTTAAAGGGCTACCCATCGCCGATTTTGAAAATGCTGTACCAGATGTACTTTTAGGATTAAATAACTTGAAATTATGTGTGCCAACTCGTGTTAAAGAAGGCAAGAAAAACGAACCCGTCGCTTTACATACTCGCCTCGGCTGGCTAATATGTGGCAACTCCAGTGTTGGAGAAAAGGCCCAAATTCAATATAATTTTTACTCTTGCGAGTGTAAAGGTGAAAACGACCAAATTCTTACTCACTTACTCAAACAGTTTTATACAACTGAGTTAGCAGGGATAAGTAACTATACTCCAGCTCTTGGAAAAGATGACCAAAGGGCATTAAGTTTGCTAGAAACATATACGAAACAAAGATGCGATGGCCATTACGAGACAGCTTTGCTGTGGCGATATGACAATATTACACTTCCACAAAGCTTTGATATGGCGAAGAGACGACTGATTTGTCTCGAAAAAACTCTAAGAAAAAATAAAGAGTTGTTTGAACATTTCGAAAAAACAATTTCTGAATATTTTGAAAGAAATTACATAGCCAAAGTAAACAATGAAGATGATAAACAAAATGTATGGTATTTACCAATGTTTCCGGTATTTAACAAAAACAAACCGAATAAAACAAGAATAGTTTGGGATGCGGCCGTGAAGGCAAATGGTATTTCACTTAACTCTATGCTGCTCAAAGGGCCAGATTTGCTGTCTTCTCTTGCAGCTATTCTTTTTCGTTTTCGGCAAAGGCAAATTGCAATCTGTGGTGACATCGAACAAATGTTCCATCAGATTTATATACGCGATGAAGACTGCCATGCGCAAAGATTTTTATGGCGCAGCTGCGACGACAAAAAAGAACCCGAAGTGTACGTAATGAAGGTTATGATATTCGGTGCCTCCTGCGCTCCGTGCATATCTCAGTATGTTAAAAACCTCAACGCATCAAAATTTGAAGCCAAGTATCCCTTAGCCGCTGCTGCCATCAAAGACAACCACTACGTAGATGATTTTCTTGCTTCTTCGGATACTCCTGCAGAAGCCGCCGAACTGGCTAAAACTGTGCGATTCATTCATAGTGAGGGAGGATTCAAAATTAGAAACTGGTGTTCGAATAATGATAGCGTTTTGAAAGAATTCAACTCTTCTAACCCTTTGACCAATATTTGCCTAAACGTTAGTGTAGGCGAAGTAACAGAAAAGGTACTTGGCATATTTTGGAACCCTGGGGAAGACAATATAACCTTTAAACTGTCGCAGTCTGTCTTAAACAGCGAACTTCTTCTCGGAAACAAAATTCCCACCAAACGTGAAATTTTAAGAACTCTAATGAGCATTTATGACCCTTTAGGGCTTGTAGGAAATTTCCTTATGTATTTGAAAATAGTTCTCCAAGAAGTTTGGAGAAGCAATATCGACTGGGACGAACATATTCTAGTAAATCAACAATTAAGGTGGGAAAACTGGCTAGCGCTTTTACCAGATTTAAAAAATGTAAATATACCTCGTTGTTATCTTAAAACATTGAAAAACTATAATAACCTAGATGTTCAATTGCATGTATTTGTGGATGCAAGCGAAAACGGTTATGCCGCCGTAGCGTATTTTAGGATGTGCTGTGGGGACGAAATCGCTATTTCACTTATTGGATCAAAAACTAGGGTGGCGCCACTAAAGGTTTTATCGATACCACGTTTAGAGCTGATGGCAGCTGTTATTGGTGCTCGGTTTGCTAAATATATTGAAAAACATCATACCGTTAAGATAAATCGAAAAACACTCTGGTCAGATTCACGATACGCTCCGACCACCGAAAATATCACCAGTTCGTTGCAGTTCGTGTAAGTGAAATTCTCGATATTTCAGAGGTGGACGAGTGGTCCTGGATATCAGGAAAAACGAATGTAGCTGACGAAGCAACACGATGCACAAATAAACCTAATCTATCGAATACAGGGCGCTGGTTTAGCGGCCCTGATTTTTTAAAGTTGCCAGAGAAAGAATGGCGGGAACCCAATACACAACTTTTGGAAACAAAGCTCGAGTTGAAAGAGTGCCATTTAACGGCACGAAGTATAGAACAACTTATAAACTTACAAAGATTTTCTCGGTGGTGCAGAGCATTAAGGGCAACTGCATACGTAATTCGTTTTTGCTACTGCCGTAGAAACAGAGATATCACGCCTTCCTGTGGAAAGGAACTAACTCAAATTGAGTTGCTCAAAGCAGAACTGACTCTTATCAAAGATACGCAGAAAGTATATTTCCAAAATGAAATAAATTGTCTATCACAAAAGAATAAATTAACAAAAACAAATTTTTTGTATAAATTGTCCCCGTATTTGGATCATAAAGGTGTCTTGAGAGTAGGTGGCCGAATTGATTATGCTGATGTTCCGGAGGAACTGAAGCATCCAGCCGTTTTGCCTAAACATTGCCGCCTAACAACCCTTTTAATATTACATTACCATAATCTGTACCGTCATAGTAGCCTTGAGACAGTGGTGAATGAATTGCGGCAAAAATACTATATTCCTAAATTGAGAACCGTTTGTAAATCAACCATTAAGCAGTGTCAAATGTGTAAAATTAAAACTGCGATGCCGGAGATTCCGCAGATGGCAAAATTACCTCGGGCTCGACTGGGTTCGTATCTCTCACCATTCACATTCACGGGTCTTGACTTTTTTGGTCCTATGCTTGTCACTGTTAACCGACATAAAGAAAAGAGATACGGTGCGCTATTTACATGTTTAACGGTACGTGCGGTTCATATTGAAATCGTCTATTCGCTTAATACAAGTTCGTGTATCATGGCAATACGTAAGTTTATTTCGCGAAGAGGCAGCCCAAGAGAATTTTTCAGCGACAATGGTACTAATTTTATCGGTGCTGATCGAGAGTTGCGTGAAGCCTTAAGAGAGGTGGACAAGAACGAGCTAATACGAAGTTTTACAACGTCCTACACAAAATGGAACTTTAACCCACCTTCTGCTCCTCATATGGGAGGAGCATGGGAACGATTAGTTCGATCCGTAAAAACTGTACTCTACAATATTAAAACAGAACGGTTTCCAAGCGATGAAATGCTGCAAAGCATGATGGCTGAAGTCGAAAGTATTATAAATTCCCGTCCTCTTACATATGTCCCAATAGAAAGCGAAAATCAAGAAGCGATCACACCAAATCATATTTTGCTTGGCAACTCCAGTGGCTTAAAACCCCTTGCATCGTACGACGACGAAGGTCTTGTACTTAAAGAAAGTTGGTTGCGTTCACAACAATATGCACAAATCTTTTGGAAGAGATGGGTGACAGAGTACCTGCCTACTTTGACGTGTAGGACAAAGTGGTTTCAAAAGGCCAAACCCATATCTGTGGGAGATTTAGTGATAGTGGTTGATCCAAATAACCCGAGAAACGTGTGGCCAAAAGGAAAGGTCATCGAAGTTGCCAAATCCGAAGATGGACAAGTACGAAAGGCAAAAGTTTTGACAGTTTGTGGCGTTTTAGAAAGACCTGCTGCAAAATTAGCAGTTTTAGACGTGGCTGAAAGAAAGTAGAGTAAGTCTTCGAAATCTCGCCATACTGTGGGGGAGTGTTACCGCCACTCATAAATCGCTAATATGACATTAGTGTTACCGCCACTCATAAATCGCTAATATGACATTACTGTTACCGCCACTCATAAATCGCTAATATGACATTACTGTTATCGATATGTAGAGAGATGAGCATGGCAAAATGATCAATTATTCCTTTTAATTTTCCACGCGGTATAATTATGAGGCCATATTTAATCGAGACCACATACATAGGTATATAAAACACCTACATAGATTTAAGATATTCATTCGTTCAGGTCATAAGGATTACGAAGCTTCGCTTGGAGTAGCCATACATAAAAGTTAGTATATCAGCAGTTTAGTATGTAAGTTTGTATAATGAATTTATTTATAATTTTAGGAATTTTAACATATTAAAGCGTAAGAATAAAGAATTAAAGTTTTCTAAAATTCTTACACTTGTGTTTAAAATCCACATTGGCTATCTTGAGCTTGGGCCGCTTTACCCGCAACAAGGACTTTGCCCCTTTTTCCGAAAATGGTACAAAATTTGCGAAAAAAAATTATTGGGGAACACTATTCCGGCCATTCCTATGAATGTCCAATATTCAAAAGTGTGTTTTTTTGACAATAGGCGACATTCTTCCAAATTTCGACTTTTGAAATTTTAAAAAGGACTTTGCTCCTTTTTCCGAAAATGGTACAAAATTTGCGAAAAAAAATTATTGGGGAACACTATTCCGGCCATTCCTATGAATGTCCAATATTCAAAAGTGTTTTTTTTTTGACAATAGGCGACATTCTTCCAAATTTCGACTTTTGAAACTTTAAAAAGGACTTTGCTCCTTTTTCCGAAAATGGTACAAAATTTGCGAAAAAAAATTATTGGGGAACACTATTCCGGCCATTCCTATGAATGTCCAATATTCAAAAGTGTGTTTTTTTTGACAATAGGCGACATTCTTCCAAATTTCGACTTTTGAAATTTTAAAAAGGACTTTGCTCCTTTTTCCGAAAATGGTACAAAATTTGCGAAAAAAAATTATTGGGGAACACTATTCCGGCCATTCCTATGAATGTCCAATATTCAAAAGTGTGTTTTTTTGACAATAGGCGACATTCTTCCAAATTTCGGCTTTTGAAACTTTAAAAAGGACTTTGCTCCTTTTTCCGAAAATGGTACAAAATTTGCGAAAAAAAAATTATTGGGGAACACTATTCCGGCCATTCCTATGAATGTCCAATATTCAAAAGTGTGTTTTTTTTGACAATAGGCGACATTCTTCCAAATTTCGACTTTTGAAATTTTAAAAAGGACTTTGCTCCTTTTTCCGAAAATGGTAGAAAATTTGCGAAAAAAAATTATTCGGGAACACTATTCCGGCCATTCCTATGAATGTCCAATATTCAAAAGTGTGTTTTTTTGACAATAGGCGACATTCTTCCAAATTTCGACTTTTGAAATTTTAAAAAGGACTTTGCTCCTTTTTCCGAAAGCTGTAGGAGATAAGCGAAAAAGCTCTATTGGGGAACACTATTCCGGCCATTCCTATGAATGTCCAATATTCAAAAGTGTGTTTTTTTGACAATAGGCGACATTCTTCCAAATTTCGACTTTTGAAATTTTAAAAAGGACTTTGCTCCTTTTTCCGAAAATGGTAGAAAATTTGCGAAAAAAAATTATTGGGGAACACTATTCCTGCCATTCCTATGAATGTCCAATATTCAAAAGTGTGTTTTTTTGACAATAGGCGACATTCTTCCAAATTTCGACTTTTGAAATTTTAAAAAGGACTTTGCTCCTTTTTCCGAAAACGGTAGAAAGTTTGCGAAAAAAAATTATTGGGGAACTCTATTCCGGCCATTCCTATGCATGTCCAATATTCAAAAGTGTGTTTTTTTGACAATAGGCGACATTCTTCCAAATTTCGACTTTTGAAATTTTAAAAAGGACTTTGCTCCTTTTTCCGAAAATGGTAGAAAATTTGCGAAAAAAAATTATTGGGGAACACTATTCCGGCCATTCCTATGAATGTCCAATATTCAAAAGTGTGTTTTTTTGACAATAGGCGACATTCTTCCAAATTTCGACTTTTGAAATTTTAAAAAGGACTTTGCTCCTTTTCCCGAAAATGGTAGAAAATTTGCGAAAAAAAATTATTGGGGAACACTATTCCTGCCATTCCTATGAATGTCCAATATTCAAAAGTCTGTTTTTTTGACAATAGGCGACATTCTTCCAAATTTCGACTTTTGAAATTTTAAAAAGGACTTTGCTCCTTTTTCCGAAAATTGTAGGAGATAAGCGAAAAAACATTATTGGGGAACACTATTCCTGCCATTCCTATGAATGTCCAATATTCAAAAGTGTGTTTTTTTGACAATAGGCGACATTCTTCCAAATTTCGACTTTTGAAATTTTAAAAAGGACTTTGCTCCTTTTTCCGAAAATTGTAGGAGATAAGCGAAAAAACATTATTGGGGAACACTATTCCGGCCATTCCTATGAATGTCCAATATTCAAAAGTGTGTTTTTTTGACAATAGGCGACATTCTTCCAAATTTCGACTTTTGAAATTTTAAAAAGGACTTTGCTCCTTTTTCCGAAAATTGTAGGAGATAAGCGAAAAAACATTATTGGGGAACACTATTCCTGCCATTCCTATGAATGTCCAATATTCAAAAGTGTGTTTTTTTGACAATAGGCGACATTCTTCCAAATTTCGACTTTTGAAATTTTAAAAAGGACTTTGCTCCTTTTTCCGAAAATGGTAGAAAATTTGCGAAAAAAAATTATTGGGGAACACTATTCCGGCCATTCCCATGAATGTCCAATATTCAAAAGTGTGTTTTTTTGACAATAGGCGACATTCTTCCAAATTTCGACTTTTGAAATTTTAAAAAGGACTTTGCTCCTTTTTCCGAAAATGGTAGAAAATTTGCGAAAAAAAATTATTGGGGAACACTATTCCTGCCATTCCTATGAATGTCCAATATTCAAAAGTGTGTTTTTTTGACAATAGGCGACATTCTTCCAAATTTCGACTTTTGAAATTTTAAAAAGGACTTTGCTCCTTTTTCCGAAAATGGTAGAAAATTTGCGAAAAAACATTATTGGGGAACACTCTTCCGGCCATTCCTATGAATGTCCAATATTAAAAAGTGTGTTTTTTTGACAATAGGCGACATTCTTCCAAATTTGGACTTTTGAAATTTTAAAAAGGACTTTGCTCCTTTTTCCGAAAATGGTAGAAAATTTGCGAAAAAAAATTATTGGGGAACACTATTCCGGCCATTCCTATGAATGTCCAATATTCAAAAGTGTGTTTTTTTGACAATAGGCGACATTCTTCCAAATTTCGACTTTTGAAATTTTAAAAAAGACTTTGCTCCTTTTTCCGAAAATGGTAGAAAATTTGCGAAAAAAATTATTCGGGAACACTATTCCGGCCATTCCTATGCATGTCCAATATTCAAAAGTGTGTTTTTTTGACAATAGGCGACATTCTTCCAAATTTCGACTTTTGAAATTTTAAAAAGGACTTTGCTCCTTTTTCCGAAAATGGTAGAAAATTTGCGAAAAAAAATTATTGGGGAACACTATTCCGGCCATTCCTATGAATGTCCAATATTCAAAAGTGTGTTTTTTTGACAATAGGCGACATTCTTCCAAATTTCGACTTTTGAAATTTTAAAAAGGACTTTGCTCCTTTTTCCGAAAATGGTAGAAAATTTGCGAAAAAAAATTATTGGGGAACACTATTCCGGCCATTCCTATGAATGTCCAATATTCAAAAGTGTGTTTTTTTGACAATAGGCGACATTCTTCCAAATTTCGACTTTTGAAATTTTAAAAAGGACTTTGCTCCTTTTTCCGAAAATGGTAGAAAATTTGCGAAAAAAAATTATTGGGGAACACTATTCCGGCCATTCCTATGAATGTCCAATATTCAAAAGTGTGTTTTTTTGACAATAGGCGACATTCTTCCAAATTTCGACTTTTGAAATTTTAAAAAGGACTTTGCTCCTTTTTCCGAAAATGGTAGAAAATTTGCGAAAAAAAATTATTGGGGAACACTATTCCGGCCATTCCTATGAATGTCCAATATTCAAAAGTGTGTTTTTTTGACAATAGGCGACATTCTTCCAAATTTCGACTTTTGAAATTTTAAAAAGGACTTTGCTCCTTTTTCCGAAAATGGTAGAAAATTTGCGAAAAAAAATTATTGGGGAACACTATTCCGGCCATTCCTATGAATGTCCAATATTCAAAAGTGTGTTTTTTTGACAATAGGCGACATTCTTCCAAATTTCGACTTTTGAAATTTTAAAAAGGACTTTGCTCCTTTTTCCGAAAATGGTAGAAAATTTGCGAAAAAAAATTATTGGGGAACACTATTCCGGCCATTCCTATGAATGTCCAATATTCAAAAGTGTGTTTTTTTGACAATAGGCGACATTCTTCCAAATTTCGACTTTTGAAATTTTAAAAAGGACTTTGCTCCTTTTTCCGAAAATGGTAGAAAATTTGCGAAAAAAAATTATTGGGGAACACTATTCCGGCCATTCCTATGAATGTCCAATATTCAAAAGTGTGTTTTTTTGACAATAGGCGACATTCTTCCAAATTTCGACTTTTGAAATTTTAAAAAGGACTTTGCTCCTTTTTCCGAAAATGGTAGAAAATTTGCGAAAAAAAATTATTGGGGAACACTATTCCGGCCATTCCTATGAATGTCCAATATTCAAAAGTGTGTTTTTTTGACAATAGGCGACATTCTTCCAAATTTCGACTTTTGAAATTTTAAAAAGGACTTTGCTCCTTTTTCCGAAAATGGTAGAAAATTTGCGAAAAAAAATTATTGGGGAACACTATTCCGGCCATTCCTATGAATGTCCAATATTCAAAAGTGTGTTTTTTTGACAATAGGCGACATTCTTCCAAATTTCGACTTTTGAAATTTTAAAAAGGACTTTGCTCCTTTTTCCGAAAATGGTAGAAAATTTGCGAAAAAAAATTATTGGGGAACACTATTCCGGCCATTCCTATGAATGTCCAATATTCAAAAGTGTGTTTTTTTGACAATAGGCGACATTCTTCCAAATTTCGACTTTTGAAATTTTAAAAAGGACTTTGCTCCTTTTTCCGAAAATGGTAGAAAATTTGCGAAAAAAAATTATTGGGGAACACTATTCCGGCCATTCCTATGAATGTCCAATATTCAAAAGTGTGTTTTTTTGACAATAGGCGACATTCTTCCAAATTTCGACTTTTGAAATTTTAAAAAGGACTTTGCTCCTTTTTCCGAAAATGGTAGAAAATTTGCGAAAAAAAATTATTGGGGAACACTATTCCGGCCATTCCTATGAATGTCCAATATTCAAAAGTGTGTTTTTTTGACAATAGGCGACATTCTTCCAAATTTCGACTTTTGAAATTTTAAAAAGGACTTTGCTCCTTTTTCCGAAAATGGTAGAAAATTTGCGAAAAAAAATTATTGGGGAACACTATTCCGGCCATTCCTATGAATGTCCAATATTCAAAAGTGTGTTTTTTTGACAATAGGCGACATTCTTCCAAATTTCGACTTTTGAAATTTTAAAAAGGACTTTGCTCCTTTTTCCGAAAATGGTAGAAAATTTGCGAAAAAAAATTATTGGGGAACACTATTCCGGCCATTCCTATGAATGTCCAATATTCAAAAGTGTGTTTTTTTGACAATAGGCGACATTCTTCCAAATTTCGACTTTTGAAATTTTAAAAAGGACTTTGCTCCTTTTTCCGAAAATGGTAGAAAATTTGCGAAAAAAAATTATTGGGGAACACTATTCCGGCCATTCCTATGAATGTCCAATATTCAAAAGTGTGTTTTTTTGACAATAGGCGACATTCTTCCAAATTTCGACTTTTGAAATTTTAAAAAGGACTTTGCTCCTTTTTCCGAAAATGGTAGAAAATTTGCGAAAAAAAATTATTGGGGAACACTATTCCGGCCATTCCTATGAATGTCCAATATTCAAAAGTGTGTTTTTTTGACAATAGGCGACATTCTTCCAAATTTCGACTTTTGAAATTTTAAAAAGGACTTTGCTCCTTTTTCCGAAAATGGTAGAAAATTTGCGAAAAAAAATTATTGGGGAACACTATTCCGGCCATTCCTATGAATGTCCAATATTCAAAAGTGTGTTTTTTTGACAATAGGCGACATTCTTCCAAATTTCGACTTTTGAAATTTTAAAAAGGACTTTGCTCCTTTTTCCGAAAATGGTAGAAAATTTGCGAAAAAAAATTATTGGGGAACACTATTCCGGCCATTCCTATGAATGTCCAATATTCAAAAGTGTGTTTTTTTGACAATAGGCGACATTCTTCCAAATTTCGACTTTTGAAATTTTAAAAAGGACTTTGCTCCTTTTTCCGAAAATGGTAGAAAATTTGCGAAAAAAAATTATTGGGGAACACTATTCCGGCCATTCCTATGAATGTCCAATATTCAAAAGTGTGTTTTTTTGACAATAGGCGACATTCTTCCAAATTTCGACTTTTGAAATTTTAAAAAGGACTTTGCTCCTTTTTCCGAAAATGGTAGAAAATTTGCGAAAAAAAATTATTGGGGAACACTATTCCTGCCATTCCTATGAATGTCCAATATTCAAAAGTGTGTTTTTTTGACAATAGGCGACATTCTTCCAAATTTCGACTTTTGAAATTTTAAAAAGGACTTTGCTCCTTTTTCCGAAAATGGTAGAAAATTTGCGAAAAAAAATTATTGGGGAACACTATTCCGGCCATTCCTATGAATGTCCAATATTCAAAAGTGTGTTTTTTTGACAATAGGCGACATTCTTCCAAATTTCGACTTTTGAAATTTTAAAAAGGACTTTGCTCCTTTTTCCGAAAATGGTAGAAAATTTGCGAAAAAAAATTATTGGGGAACACTATTCCGGCCATTCCTATGAATGTCCAATATTCAAAAGTGTGTTTTTTTGACAATAGGCGACATTCTTCCAAATTTCGACTTTTGAAATTTTAAAAAGGACTTTGCTCCTTTTTCCGAAAATGGTAGAAAATTTGCGAAAAAAAATTATTGGGGAACACTATTCCGGCCATTCCTATGAATGTCCAATATTCAAAAGTGTGTTTTTTTGACAATAGGCGACATTCTTCCAAATTTCGACTTTTGAAATTTTAAAAAGGACTTTGCTCCTTTTTCCGAAAATGGTAGAAAATTTGCGAAAAAAAATTATTGGGGAACACTATTCCTGCCATTCCTATGAATGTCCAATATTCAAAAGTGTGTTTTTTTGACAATAGGCGACATTCTTCCAAATTTCGACTTTTGAAATTTTAAAAAGGACTTTGCTCCTTTTTCCGAAAATGGTAGAAAATTTGCGAAAAAAAATTATTGGGGAACACTATTCCGGCCATTCCTATGAATGTCCAATATTCAAAAGTGTGTTTTTTTGACAATAGGCGACATTCTTCCAAATTTCGACTTTTGAAATTTTAAAAAGGACTTTGCTCCTTTTTCCGAAAATGGTAGAAAATTTGCGAAAAAAAATTATTGGGGAACACTATTCCGGCCATTCCTATGAATGTCCAATATTCAAAAGTGTGTTTTTTTGACAATAGGCGACATTCTTCCAAATTTCGACTTTTGAAATTTTAAAAAGGACTTTGCTCCTTTTTCCGAAAATGGTAGAAAATTTGCGAAAAAAAATTATTGGGGAACACTATTCCGGCCATTCCTATGAATGTCCAATATTCAAAAGTGTGTTTTTTTGACAATAGGCGACATTCTTCCAAATTTCGACTTTTGAAATTTTAAAAAGGACTTTGCTCCTTTTTCCGAAAATGGTAGAAAATTTGCGAAAAAAAATTATTGGGGAACACTATTCCGGCCATTCCTATGAATGTCCAATATTCAAAAGTGTGTTTTTTTGACAATAGGCGACATTCTTCCAAATTTCGACTTTTGAAATTTTAAAAAGGACTTTGCTCCTTTTTCCGAAAATGGTAGAAAATTTGCGAAAAAAAATTATTGGGGAACACTATTCCGGCCATTCCTATGAATGTCCAATATTCAAAAGTGTGGTTTTTGACAATAGGCGACATTCTTCCAAATTTCGACTTTTGAAATTTTAAAAGGACTTTGCTCCTTTTTCCGAAAATGGTAGAAAATTTGCGAAAAAAAATTATTGGGGAACACTATTCCTGCCATTCCTATGAATGTCCAATATTCAAAAGTGTGTTTTTTTGACAATAGGCGACATTCTTCCAAATTTCGACTTTTGAAATTTTAAAAAGGACTTTGCTCCTTTTTCCGAAAATGGTAGAAAATTTGCGAAAAAAAATTATTGGGAACACTATTCCGGCCATTCGTATGAATGTCCAATATTCAAAAGTGTGTTTTTTTGAAAATAGGCGACATTCTTCCAAATTTCGACTTTTGAAATTTTAAAAAGGACTTTGCTCCTTTTTCCGAAAATGGTAGAAAATTAGCGAAAAAAAATTATTGGGGAACACTATTCCGGCCATTCCTATGAATGTCCAATATTCAAAAGTGTGTTTTTTTGACAATAGGCGACATTCTTCCAAATTTCGACTTTTGAAATTTTAAAAAGGACTTTGCTCCTTTTTCCGAAAATGGTAGAAAATTTGGGAAAAAAAATTATTGGGGAACACTATTCCTGCCATTCCTATGAATGTCCAATATTCAAAAGTGTGTTTTTTTTGACAATAGGCGACATTCTTCCAAATTTCGACTTTTGAAATTTTAAAAAGGACTTTGCTCCTTTTTCCGAAAATGGTAGAAAATTTGCGAAAAAAAATTATTGGGGAACACTATTCGGCCATTCCTATGAATGTCCAATATTCAAAAGTGTGTTTTTTTGACAATAGGCGACATTCTTCCAAATTTCGACTTTTGAAATTTAAAAAGGACTTTGCTCCTTTTTCCGAAAATGGTAGAAAATTTGCGAAAAAAATTATTGGGGAACACTATTCCTGCCATTCCTATGAATGTCCAATATTCAAAAGTGTGTTTTTTTGACAATAGGCGACATTCTTCCAAATTTCGACTTTTGAAATTTTAAAAAGGACTTTGCTCCTTTTTCCGAAAATGGTAGAAAATTTGCGAAAAAAAATTATTGGGGAACACTATTCCGGCCATTCCTATGAATGTCCAATATTCAAAAGTGTGTTTTTTTGACAATAGGCGACATTCTTCCAAATTTCGACTTTTGAAATTTTAAAAAGGACTTTGCTCCTTTTTCTGAAAATGGTACAAATTTTGAAAAAAAATTATTGGGGAACACTATTCCGGCCATTCCTATGAATGTCCAATATTCAAAAGTGTGTTTTTTTGACAATAGGCGACATTCTTCCAAATTTCGACTTTTGAAATTTTAAAAAGGACTTTGCTCCTTTTTCTGAAAATGGTAGAAAATTTGCGAAAAAAAATTATTGGGGAACACTATTCCGGCCATTCCTATGAATGTCCAATATTCAAAAGTGTGTTTTTTTGACAATAGGCGACATTCTTCCAAATTTCGACTTTTGAAATTTTAAAAAGGACTTTGCTCCTTTTTCCGAAAATGGTAGAAAATTTGCGAAAAAAAAATTATTGGGGAACACTATTCCTGCCATTCCTATGAATGTCCAATATTCAAAAGTGTGTTTTTTTGACAATAGGCGACATTCTTCCAAATTTCGACTTTTGAAATTTTAAAAAGGACTTTGCTCCTTTTTCCGAAAATGGTAGAAAATTTGCGAAAAAAAATTATTGGGGAACACTATTCCGGCCATTCCTATGAATGTCCAATATTCAAAAGTGTGTTTTTTTGACAATAGGCGACATTCTTCCAAATTTCGACTTTTGAAATTTTAAAAAGGACTTTGCTCCTTTTTTCCGAAAATGGTAGAAAATTTGCGAAAAAAAATTATTGGGGAACACTATTCCGGCCATTCCTATGAATGTCCAATATTCAAAAGTGTGTTTTTTTGACAATAGGCGACATTCTTCAAATTTCGACTTTTGAAATTTTAAAAAGGACT